>JAKEPQ010000203.1:4417500-4452500 GCA_024500445.1 Entomyzon cyanotis
ATCTCTGTTAAAATATCTCACCTGATGCATCTTAAGGGCATTTCTCCTGTTTCTTTGGTGCCCCAGAGCCATCCTTTCATCCGTGTCTACTGCTACCAACGAGGTCACGTTACAACAGAAGTTATCCTTATTTCCTACGTGTGTGTCCTGATGCTTTTTCTTATTAAATTTCATTCCATGACTCCCATTCCAACCCCCAAGGCCACACACTTTCTTCCATGTATATTCAGGTTCTCCTCGTTCACTGGCAATGTCTCCAAACTTTGTCAACTCCAACATTTCATTAGCACATTCCTAATTTATGCTCCAAGGTCATTAATGAAAATGTTAAATAAGATGAGTCAGACTGATCCTTGACGAGCTCTGCTAATGAGCCCTTCTCCTGCCCTGTGCTTCCCCTCTCGCAATCCGTTGCTGTCTCCCCTTTTAGCCATTCCTCACCACTCTCACACGAAGCCCCATCTCTTCCCACTTAACTAGATGTTTCCCATGTGGCACTTTATCAAGTGCTTCACTGATGTCCAGACAGATTAGATCTCCTGCATTTCCTTTGTCCCAGGAATCTGTTATTTTACCAAAGAGAGATGTCATCTCTCTCTGGCATGATATAGCTTTTATAAATCCAGCTAGGATTTATCCCACTCACCATAAACTTCCCCATCTTTGTTTTTCTGAAGAACATAACCCAAAGCCTTATAATAATATTGAAGTTGCATCAATAAGCCTTTAGGTCCCTGGATTGCTCTTCCAGGCCCAAACCATATATATATTTGCTCTTCAGTTCCATGCTTTATCACCTGTTTGTCATCCCTATTAAAATATTTGCTGTCATTCCCTATTTCTAGCACATCCCAAAGACCGGGGGAACCTCAATTCACACAGAAGCGTGTGCCTTTTCTAATTATTCCATGAGTGCTTTGATTCAACACATTTTAACCTATAAATTACTCATTCACTGTGATTATTCATTTGAGGATTAGATATCTAAGATTTATTCTTCCAGCACCGCAATGAGCAAACCTACCACAAACCACGTGGGTTTATTCCCTGAATCATTATTGTGCTCTCAGATTGTCTGCCCTGGCATCAGTGAGCTCTACCTGGAACTGCTTTGTTTGCTCTCTTACAGAGGAGTTCAAGATACTGATCCACAAACTTGTGTTTGAAAGCGTGAAAATTATTTCCAAGGAAATATCCAGGGATAGGATAGGCAGGGACGGGGAAAGAAGTCCTCATGCAAAATGCAATGGAAAGGCAACATGGATCCAATCAATCACAGAATGGTTTGGGTTGGAAGGGACATTAAAGTTCATCCAGTTCCAACCCCCCACCATGGGCAAGGACACCTTCCAGTAGACCAAGCTGCTTAGAGTCCCAATGTCCAACCTGGCCTGGGACACTTCCAGGGATCCAGGGGCAGCCACAGCTTCCCTGGGAACCTGTGCCAGGGCCTCCCCACCCTCACAGGGAAGAATGTCTTCCTGATATCTACTCTAAACCTACTTTCTTTCCGTTTGAAGCCATTCCCTCTTAACCTGTCAGTCCAGGCCCTTGTAAATAGTCTTTCTCCATATTTCCTGTAGGCTCCTTCAGGTACTGGAAGGCCACAATTAGATCACCCCTTCTCCAGGCTGAACAATCCCAATACTCTCAGCCTTTCCTCATAGGAGAGGTGCTCCATCCCTCTAATCAGAACTAGCTGAAACAATTTTTTCTACTGTACAGCTCTTAGTTTCTGAACAAAAACTGGTATTTTATTATTATTTATTCTCATTTCAGAAGTAAACCAAAAATTAATCTTTTTCTCCTTCATTCAAGGGAGGCAAAACCAGTATGACTTTACTCCAGAACTGGCATCCAGGAGTAAAGACAGGCAGGATTGGGATTATCCCAGTTTGTTTTAATCTAGTTTCCCCTGCAGTCTCACCTTCCCACTGAAGATCAGTCACAGCTGTACCTTCACTACATTCCTGAGCACCCTGTCATGCTGTACATGTCAGATGCCACCTCTGTCACACCAGAGACTATGCCACTCACTGGGTTAAAAAAGTCACATCTCAGACCACAGCACGTACCAGTAACAACTTGCAAGAACTGGCGTAAGGACAACTTAAAATACAATCATTTTGGAATTCTCAGTCAAGTTCCCTCCTGAATATTAAATCATTCATTTGATGCTATTAAATAAACCTCAAAAAAAAAACCCCAACATAAACTGGAAAGGTGAAAGCAATGGGAGAAAACAGCTTTCATATTCTCCAGGCTACTTGCACTCCCTTACAAAGCAAAGTGTTTGTATTGTACATGGCAGCTTGTGTAAGGACAGGGACAATAGCTTTCCATGCACATTTTATCAGGATTAGAACTGCTGCGCCATATATAGAAATGTGTGATAAGTGCATTAGCAAAATTATAACTGTATTTTAATCACAGCATAACAACCTCACTGAACATCCCTCTACAAGGCAGGCAAACCCAATAATGCTCAAGTCTGAATCTGAATTTTGAGCCCTCCATGAGTGTTTGAGTGGGTTCAAAATTAAGTAAAATGAGTTTATCTATCCCTATTTCTCTAATAATACTTAGCACTTAGCACTTTTCATCTTCAAAGCACTTTACAAACATTAACTAATTAACTATTAATTGGTAAATTTGAAAAGGTTGATAGGTGAGGTGAGTTTCGGATAAGACCCAGAAATACGGATGTTTAGTTTATCTGTGAATTACTTAATCATTAGTGAATCACAGAAATTAGAAATGAAAAAGACCTATAGGGTCACCCTGTCCAGCCTGCTGCCATTACAGGATTTTCCCTTACAATATATTCTCAAGTGCTTTGTCTAGTTTAATTAGAAATTATCCAAGCAATGGGGCTTCCACCATTTCCCTTGGGATATTCCTCCTTAGTCTAATGTATCTTTCTGTTAGGAGGTTATAATATTCAACATAAGTTTTCCGTTGCCATTTCATCCCATCATTTCTGCATATGCCCTCTCAGACCATTTCAAACAATTCTTATAGAGTTCATTTACATGCATAATTTTTTTCCCTTTGCTCCTCCCTGGGTTGATCTGGCCCAGAGCCACCAGATACTGGAAAGAATTTATTCCTGAAGAACAAAAAAATAGCTTTTGTTGCCACTGGAGGCCAGTTCCAGCCTATATCCACATTCTACATGAAACCACCTCAAACTCACTCGTCTTAGCAAAGTGGATTCTGGACTTTGAGCTCAGGTATCAGCCTGGGCCAAGCTCTCCCCCAGTAAAACCAGCATTTCCCCTTGTCCACATAATCCATGCAGACTGTAGTTTTCTCAGAGCACCTGACATGATTCTCATGTGTTGTCCCTAAAGCCAACCATGGGGTTCTTTAGCCCTGCATCACCCCCAAATCCTGCACTGAGCCTAAGCCACTCGTCTTTCTGTTCAGAGGAACAAACCTCATTCTTTTCACCTAAGAGGTCCCAGAGGACAACCCCAAAGGAGCTTGTTTCCAGGACAAACTGAGGTATGTTGCTGAGAATTAAAGCTGAGCTAAGTAATTAGACAAAACACCATGGTGTGAAAGGACACTTATATTCACGTGGTACCCAAAGGTCTTGACTGAAATGATAGCATGAAAAAATCACCACACCTCATAATTTTTTCACATCCTTGTCAACATCCAGGATTCATGGTTTCTTTAGCTACTTCTGACACTAGATATGTTCTAATTTCTCCCTGTGCATCTCATTTTCCTGTCTGTCTCCTCCTAAAGGCCATTTGCAAACCTTTCCACATCATGGACCAATATTGTTTTGGCTTCATGGCTGCCTTTCATCTTACACTCTCACATAGCTAGGGCAAGCCAGCTGGATCTGGATACTCTTCCAGTCCCAGGTGACCCAGGTTTTCCCAATGCTTCCTCCATTGCTTCATCCAACTTCCATGCTGGAGAATCAGAGGAGGACATAAGATGGGACTGTGTCAGTTGGTCTATTTAGAACTGTTGTACAACAGATTTGGATTCCTGAAATAACATCACAGGACTTTACCAACCAGAAACAGGCCTGCTGATATGCCCAGGTAATCTATTCCATCTAAAACAAAGATGATTTGAATTTGGGACCTTTTTTTTTTTCTTTTCCTAATTCCAAATGTAAAATCTTTACAGTGAAAATTTAAACAAACTCCAGCTCTCTAATGAGTGCAGACAAACATCTGTCACTCTTGTGATTTCCCTCCAGCCTATGATAACAGATCACTTCTGGCCAGTTTACTGCAACAAAAATAAAGCTGATTATTTAAAGTTCTAAAAATAAACAAATAGAAGTAAATATGCTTGACCTGAGACACTTAGATGAAAAGCTGGGTCAGGCTGTTTTAATTTGTTATGACCCAACAAAAGCTGATGAAATGTTTTACAAGATTGCACTGAGGTCCTCTCCTCTGGTACAGCCTGGGCCAGCTGTGGTACCTCAGAGCCAGCCTGATCAACTGGGCAGAGGGATGGAAACATGAATAGAACTCTTGAGACTGTGCCAACTCCTCCAGCAAAGAAAGCTCTACAGACATAAAGGAAAACCTAAAACTGTTTCCTCAAAGGACTTTGAAAGTTCTCCTACATGTGCTGCAAGTCGCTTCCCTCCACCACTGATTGTAACAGCACCGTTAATAATTCCCAAAGTCTGCAACAACTTGAATCCAAACTTTGAAGGTGCTTTTTGCTCTGGAGGAGATATAGTTTCAGTCCAGTAGAAAGAAAAAACCAAACAAAACAAAACTGTGAGTTCTTCTACAAAAGCAGAGAGTTTATTTTCTTTTAATGATGTGCAAAACGGTGCAAGTTGGAAGATGTATCAGCAATTGTTGTAAATATTTTGTAGTCCTTGATTCTGTTTTTTTACCAGGAAGACAATGTTTGTTTTATAGAAGTCATCGGCTGCCTATCATTTTCCCAGTATTGGTACTTAAAAAGTAGTCAATTCAACTTTTATTTTTCAAATCATAGAAGAAAATAAACATTCTCCTTCGTTGTGTGCCACAGAAGCACATAGTGATCAGTACTAAACACAGACAACTCAACTGCAAGCTATTAGCATTTTTCATTCCTTAATTTGAAGGGGAACTACCTTGGGAAAAAAAAAAAAGCGTCTAAGCATATATAGAATTAACTTTGGTGCTTCTCTGCCAAAAAATTCTCCCTCACATCAGGAGTAAGATTTCATACAGCAGTCAGTGATGAAAGGTCATTTCAGAAGGGGCTAGGCACAACCCACCTGAAAATGATGCTTCTTCCAGTATCATGTCAGGCATCTAGAAAAAGATGCAAAAAAACCTGATGGATCCTTGTCTGCACAAAGAATCCCTTCTTTTCACAAGCCAAAACAGTTTAATGGCATTTTAGTCACATGTGAGTACAGGTGGCAGAGCCTGGCTGAGATTTTTTCAAACTGATAACAGGGATAAAATTGCATTCATATATAATTAATACATGCTCAGTCATTTTTGAAGAAAGATATTTTTCAGGCAGACATTTGAAGATCTGAGTTTTGATTTTTACTGATGCTAAAACATTTCCCAGAGACATTTGTGTGTGAAGGAGAGAGAACTTAGACATCGCCCAAAATAAGAGAAAGACCACTTAAATGTCACTAAATACACTTGAATAACATAATTTGACAAGTTGCCAAAAACCCCACAAACAGAAACTACCAGCCCACCAAATACATAGGACACAGGAAGATGCTCACTCAGCCTTTCAATACCCATAGGGACCCATCAGCTCTCAAAACCCAACTTCTCATTTGGTCACCTCGCATGTAAACTGAATGAATCCTTGCTGGAATCTTCACAACCCCATCCCACTGCTTGGCACGATGGGGAGAGACCCCAGGGTCTGGGAGATGGGAGATGGAGAGGATGGCCACCACGACAGCAGAGGTGGCACGGGTCACGGTTGAGCTGTGCCACAGGGTCACAGCGCAGACGCTCACTCAGCACCTCCTCACATTGCCACATCTATCGGTGGATGGGACCAGCTCCCTACATTTATTATTTTTTTTTCCTCCCCTGAAAATCAAAAAGCGGTTCATGAGTTGGTCGGGAGCCAGCAAAAATGAATAGTAATGAGCCAATTTCAATAGAAATAGGCTCATTACCATGCCAGCGGCTGATAAAACCAAATGCTCTCAATTCTCTCCAGCAAACGAGGTGCTGGAGGCAGTGTCCACCCTCCTGCCTGCAGGAAATAACTCACAATTTCAAAATTAAAAGAATCAAAATACAAGTTGGAGTTTATTCCTATGTTCATACCTCTGTCCCCCTGCAGGGTCCTTTCTAACCAGCTGGCAAAAAAAGCTCAGATACCACTTAGAGTCTTTTTAGTGAAAAGAGGGAGGAAAAAGAATTATATATTTTCTGTACGTTGTTCATTCCCTGAGTGGTAATGGGAAATCCTGTGTAAAGTCCAGCAAAAGAGACAGTCTAAGGAGCTTCTTTGAATTCAGCACATTTCTCTGTGCACAACAGGAGGCTACAGGTTTTCTTCAGTGTCAGAAACCTACTTGCAATTTCTCAATTGAAAAAAGAAAAAAAAATCAACATAACCCCAAAACCCTGTGCCAGGCCTAAACCAAAACTCCAACCATGCAAACATAAACCTCTCAAGCCAAAACCCCTAAATTAAAACCCTGAACCAAACAAAACCACAAGCTTCTCATGCCATGAAACCACTACAAAATGACAGGAAGATGTGGATAGACAAGTTAAGATGATTTGGAAAAATAAAGAAACAGAAAAATGAATGCTCACACTCTTGATTTCCCCATCCCCTGACAGTGGCAGAACATGAGGAGTACGGCTGAAGAGTTAAAGTCATTCCAATTTTCCCTTAAAAGGGATTTGAACATGGGGACTGTGAGCTGGAGAGTGTGTCCTGGGTGTAAAAGAGCACCTGAAACACGGGGAGCTGAAACTGTTAGTGATGGTGTTTGGCTGCAGAGAAGAGACAGACAGACAGACACCAGGACACACATTCCCACACTGGCATGCTTTGCCAGTGAAAATTAGAGGAATTGCTCCCTTCCCCCCTAACCTTCAGAGGGGAGGAAACCTCAGCCAGATTTCAGGAGAAAGAACTCAATACTGTGGTAAAAACAGGTATAAACACCTTCTGTGTAAACACCTCCTGTCAGATACATTTCCAAAGCAGAGTAATTACTTTATTTTTTTTTAACCACAGTAAATAGCACAGCCTGCAACATGACCTGGCTGCACAGCTTTCACCCATTTTCATGTTTCAGTGCGGGTTTGATGTTTGGTTCATACCCCCTGTCCCACATCTCCTTCTCCCTGGCCATCCACCTGATCAAGCCAACCACACTTAGCCTTCAAAAATTATTTTTTCCGTGTGCCGTAAAATCTTGCGAAGCTTTCCCATTTTAGCAGCTTGAGAGTTTTAACTATCCCCTCTTTGCCCTGCCAGCCATTTAAGCCCTGAAACTACAAGGCGGCTGAGTGGAGTACATCATCTGTAAACTCGCTGTGCCTAGTCAGGGGATCTGGGGGGCTTTCTGCAGCACTGAAATAGAGCCTTTTAACACTGAACGGTGAAAATTGTCCACTGGGGACAACTTCAAATGTCTCTACAATGCATATTTCGCAGTGCTTACTGGCTGGCTCCGGCTGAGCTGCTACTACTTATTTAGAAGCCTACAAAAACTATTTTATAGATTTTGTTTTGCTAGAGTAAATATTAAGTTTTAAATACATTAAGAAAAATCAGGGCAGGAACAGAAACAGATTAAATAAACCTTTCGGAGAGACTATTTACTTTTTATTTGTATTTTTTTTTAACGAACTCCTTTCCCTGAGGTCAGGACACTGACATTTTAGTACACACAAGCTTTAAAAATGAGAGCACTCGCCCTCTCACATGCGCTTACTGAAGGCAGCTCCCTTGTTAATATTAAACTTTTCTATCTGGTTATGACACTGGCTGATATAATAAAGCAGCGATAGTCTTATTATTCAAGCACTGCTGTGATAAATTATCTACACTAATTCTGGAGCCAAAGTTGTCTGGTTCCAGCTGGTGTTGCTTAGATCTGTCTTAAGTCATTAGGAATCAGTGGAAAACTCTTTTTCAGAGTCCAGGTCTGACCCCTTCTTATCCCCAGAACATCTATGTGTGTGTGCACACACACATACAAAGCTTGTCCTCATTGCTAATCCACTTCAATTAAGATTTATTGAGAATATTTTGGCTTGTGGGGTGTTTGTCCCCCTTAATCTCTTCTCTTTCCTTCCTGCTATCTGTAGAAGGCAGTGCACTGTAACTCAGCATCACTCACAGAGCAACTCTTCAAACACAGAAAGTAAAACAAACTGCAAGTGATTCAGGCAGAGATACCCTTGTTTAACAATGGGATTTCAAAGCTAAGTCTGATAGGAATGATGATACAGCCTGGACTTTTCTCAGCCCCCCTCTGCAATGCTTCATGCCATTTGTACTTGTGCACACACTGCAGATCTGCACATAGCACAACATTTACTCCTGGCCCCACCTGATGCAGACATTACCCAGAGAAGTTTTACAATTTGGCTGACAAACACGAACACCGAGCAGTAGTCTCCCTCCAAGCAAACTATGAACCTCAACCACTCCACACTGTACAGGTCTTGCTCTTCAGGTCCATTTGGTGTTGATGGAACCCGTGGTGCCAGGAGGCTGGTCCCTTGTGAGTTTAGATGTTTGTGTTCAACCTGCTTGTCTCACAAAGACAGGGTCTGTATAGACCCCTGGGATCACCAAACTCACCTCCCTGACAACATGGGATTGCTGCCTGTTCCTCAGTAAATCACACAGTCTGGTTTTCAATGTCCCCTGGACACAGTTCAATCAAACTTGAGTCATTGGGTTCAGTACAACAGTAAATGTGTGAAGTCCCAGAGTGCACTCACAAGTCAGACTGGGTGATCCAAGGGCTCCCCTTGAGCTCCAAACCTCTGAGAGTACAAAGCAATGGAGCTTTGTACTCTCAGAGTATGCTTCATCCCAGCAACAACTCAGCAACTTCAGAAATCCCTCCATCAGAGAGTTTTCTTCTCAACATTCAGTAATTTCACCCAAATCTCTACAATTTACCTTCAGTTTCCTCTCCCTCTTTGTGAAACTGTGCTTACATCTTTTCTTTATCAACCAGCCCCTTCAACCCCCAACACCATCCAAACAGATCTCCAACATGTTTGAACCCTCCATTTGCTGCCATATCTCCCTGCAAGCTCACATCACTCCAGGATGATCTTAAGGCTTCATTGGAGCTCCAACTGTATTCTAGTGCCTGCAAGATATTTCCTTGTTAGGTCTCCCATTGTCATTAACTCGTGTTTCTCATCTTTCAGTTCTCCCTGTATCATTCCCATATTTTCAGTCCCTCCCCATTTGATATAATTTGCAAGTATTTTCCTGATCCCAGATCATTAATGAAGATGTTAATTAACACCAGAGCTCACGCTGTGGTAACTCACCAGTAGCCTCTTTGCAACTCCACATCTCTCTGCTCAGCTCTGCCTTTGTTTCTGGTGCCTCCACTGGTGTTGGGAGCACGTGGCAGAGCTCACACTCCAGCAAAACTCAAAGGGGTGGCATGAATGTGATGGAGAAGGACTTGGGGATTTCACCTCCTGCCCTCACAGGCTCTCTTGCCAAGTCCCCTTGCCCTCCTCCTGCCCACTGCTCAGTTTGCCCATCTGTAAGGCAGGGCCCATCAGGCAGGTGTGGTGGGAATAGAGCCTGGTGTGTAACCTCTTGCAGGAGCACAAGGCTGTCAGCTTCTCCAAGAAAATATCCTGCTCTGTTCCTTGAGTAAACACAAACCCAAACTCTCATACACTCAGAATTAATCAGGGGTAAGCCTGCAGCCAGGCTTAAGGTGAGAAGGCTGTAGCCCAGGAAATCTGTGTGATACACACGTGTAAATGTTGGCCTGGGCACACATGCATACACACACACACCTACATACATATATACATGTATATACATAAAGAACCATTGATTCCTCACTGTGTATAAGAGGTTATTAACACTAATAGAAAATTACAGTTTGCTTAAGCTTCCCAGGACACCTCGCCTAAGGGAGCCCAGCAGCTCGCCCAGCAGCTTGCCCAGCATGTCCCCCCATTCCAAATTGGTTTACATTAGCCTGCTCGCAAACAGACCCACATTCCTCCCCAGATAAAACCTGCACCAGCCATGCATTTTTGCAAACACAGAGTAGCTTGTTTTCACCTCTTTAAAGGCATAAATTCCCTTTAAAGATGAAAAATCTCTGCAGAACCAAACCCTTTTAAAACAGCTCCGTCAGCATCTGAGCTGCATCTCTCCTATTATCAAATAGCATCTTGCAAGAGAAGCCCTTAAGAGAGACCTCTAAATAATGTTATTTTTACATACAGAGAAAGCTCACAGGCCCTCCACAGCCCGAAAGCGGCCCTTTTTCAAGGCAAGATGAGTCAGGAGGAAAGGGCAGGTCAAGAACCCGTGCTCAAGGTCACCTCTGTACAAACACCTGCTTGTCCACAGCTCGCACCTGCACCGACTCACAAACACAACGGGGCCAGCTCTGTCGATACAGCCCTTGCCCTGCGCCACAGGGGGAGGCACGACCTCCCTCCCAGCTTTAACCAAAGAAAATCAAAGGGAAGATTTGTTTTTTTTCTACTGGCCCCAGAAGGTCAAGTTTCTCCCCCTCCGACATCGTACTTCTGAAAAGACTAATTGGGCCTTAAAGATTGCAGGTGTCCCGCCAAGCGGGTGCGGCGGCGCATGCTCCCTGGGAATTAAAGGATGTCTCTGGAAAGTGGTTTCTTTATGCAACCCATTGGTTTTCTTCCAGATCCTTTCCTGAAACGCACAGAAAGAATTAAATAAAATGGAGAACATCAGCACGGGTATTTCCCTGCTAGGGTGGTCAGCTGCCCTCCACCCTGTATCAGTAGTGGATGAAGCCCTTTGGAAGGTGTATTTCCACAATGTTCACTAACTAGCTCACCATGCCATTAACTGCCACATATAAAATATCTGTAAGGGTGAACAAGGCTATTTACTGAGCTCCTTCCCCTCACCCTCCTATTGTTTGGGCTTTGACTTAGCGTCAAGTTTATTTAAAGTCTTAAGGCTCTCCCTCTCCACCCTCCCAATGCTTGCAGGAGCTTTCCCGTGTAGATCATGTGCCAGCAGAGCCTTGCTGGAGCTAGAAGATGATGGCCAAGGTCAGCAGATGCTTGCCAGAGGCAGCGTGACACCAAAGGTGGGAACAGGGATGTGCCGTATCAGAGTTACCCACTGCCGTGGCTCAGCTAAGGGGTCCCTGCTCCAACACAGAAAAACCAGGCATTTCACAAATCCCACCTTTTAGGTTTTGCCATTAACTCTTTTTGTATAACGCTCCTCCCTCCTCTCCCTCTGCTCAGCCGTCTTGATCTCACATCAGCCCCTCCGTCAGCCTTTGATATTTTTCCTAAAAAATATCTAATGAGGCCAAGTTATGTTTACAAAGCAGGAGGGACAGTCACCTATACCCTCCAACAATGCCCAGCCCGAAGAGGAACCCCTGAGGATGCAGCAGCAAAGATCCAGAAGTAAACAGATAAAATTTATGCCAGCACAATCCTGGGGTCAGGGATGTCAGAGATCACCCTGGATTCATGGTTTTGATTTTTCCAAAGGGAGTGCTCTAGGGGCGAAGTGCTGAGTGAGATGGGATAAAGATTTTTTTTCCCTCTGAATTGCTTAATATGTTGACTTACCCTATATTGCCAGTAAAAATGTCATTAGGACCTGTTCCAGTGCATTCTTGCTGCATGTCCACCAAATTTGTACAAGAGGAAAAAAGCAGAGGTATCAGTCCTCCCTACAAAGTCCCTTGGAGGAAGTACTGGGCATCACTAAACCATCCCAATATAAAGAACTCAACACGGGACTTTTAGGGATCCTTCCCTCCCTCCTCCAAATTTGCAAGAGAAACAGCAACAAATAGTTTGAGCATCAGCTTAAAAGCCTGATGTTCCTGCTACTACACAACCATTTACCTGTCTTTTACCCCGGAGGTAATTAAGGAAGAGTTCCCTAATTCAGATTTTGGGCTGAACAGAAGCAGCTGCTGCATCAGATGCACTACCACAATAACACGTGGTGAAAACTCTCCTTAATTAAAAATACAACCAGCAACATCCAGGCCAGGCTTTAGTGCTCCCAAAACAAAGTAAACTCAAGCACTCTTGGAGACTCAGAGATGCAGAAAAGAGGTGATGTGAATTCAAACCTCTCCCCTTAGTTGGGGTTTAAGCCTCCATCCCCATCAGAAACCCCTGCACTGGTTAAAAGCTGCTGGGTTAAATCTCTCCAAAGTCCCCTGGGAGGTACCAGACACTTTTAGGCAGCCACAAAAACTGCATGATAGGCTTCACCAATTTGACAACCACCCCTGTGGAACTGCTGGGGTTGAAAGCAACTTGGTCCTCATAAAGAGGAGCAGCACCAGTGCTTTGAAAGAGAAACAAATGTATTTTACAGCATTTCAATCAATACAACGAAAAGTGAGGGATTTTTTTGGAGCTCAAGCATCCAGCTACCCCTTGATGCTCAAAGAGCCAGGACACATTCTAGGGAGAAAGCTCTCCATCTGCCCTGGGTGAATCATGTCTAAATGTTTTGAGGAGAATTAGATGAAGCAGTCAAGCAGCAAACAATGAAAGAGTAAAACTTAAAAAAAACCCAAAACAACAAATCAACCCTAAAGGCCTGAGTCTTTTCAATATATCTCGATTTCAGGGGAGATTGCCATCTCATGTCCTACCTGCATCCAGCAAGTGATAACTACTGCAAAACAAATGTCAACGAGGGAGTGCCTGGCAGACACCAGTGAGACACTGGAGGGATGTGGGGAGGGCAACAGGAGGGGAGAGGAGCAGCATCTCTCAGACCCTGCTGCAGGAGGCAAGGCTGGCAATTGGCTGTTATCAGCATTTTCCTGCAGGAAGAAAGCCCTGACACATCATCTTCCCAGGCTCGAGCCATACATCTGGACACCAGATCAAGATCCCCAGGCCAAATGCTGGCAATGGAAGCTCCACAGCCAGCTGCTCTGCACCAAGCACCCACCGCCCTTCCCTCACACCACTGCTGTGGGACTGACAGTGTCCTTGCAAAGCTCACACCCAGGCTGCCAAAGCTAAGCCTTCAAAACACAGATACAGCTAAATAAAAGAGCTTCTCTTCCCTTCCCTCCAAAGGCAACAAAATTCAGCGTGATAAATGGCCATCCTAAACCCATGTAATCATTTTAACGCAATGAAACAAGATTTGCTCAAGTTACTCCAGGCTCTAAACTTTGGAGTGAAAGGTGGGAGCGACCTGGCACAATCCAGCAGAGCCAAAGCAGAGCTGCCCCAGGGAGCAGGGACGGATCATGTCTCACCCTTTGATACTGCCTCGCTGAGTAACCTGCCTGGAGCAAGCCTTCACGGCAGCTCCAAATTAACACCATCAATATATGCTCCGAGTGAATCGGCTGGGAAGCCCAGGAAGGCAGGAGAAAAGGTGGGGATGGTTCATAAAATTGTGTGGGTTTAGGACAGACTGAATCCTCCATGCACCAAATTGGGGAGAGACAAACAGCTCAATTTCTGCAGAAGTTTACTGCCAGTCTCCATTTTACACACTCAGCTTTCTCCATCAGTATTTCGTCTCCAAAGCAAAAAGGAGCCATTTGGAAACAAAACCAAATATCTTTGCATTTCACCTTTCAAGGAAAGGCGGGGGCAGCATCCAGTGTAATTTAATGCCCAGGCACAAGTGGGAATCACAAACCATCCACTTCCTTTCCAGGGACAAAGAAAAAAATCCTTAGCTGAACCAACATGCTTTTTTCCATATTTAATAATTTGATTTTGAAGGCTAGTCATATCAAAGAGCAAAATATTCAATATCGTTAATTCAGTTTTGCAAAATATATTCTTAATTTAAAAATGATTTTGCTCAGAGTGGGAGTGTAGTAATAAAGCAGGTATTGACCAGCTCTTATTGATTGTGCTGTCCTCGGGCAAGGAACACTGACCTTGCTCACACTCTTATTGCTTACGCTTTCCCTGGCCTTCTTCATCTATGCCCGCTCAATAATATATTATTAATATATATTTTTAGCAAAAACTGTATGTTACAAGGTTAGGGCTTCTTAGTGATTTTGGTTTTTTTTCTCCCTTCCATGCTGCTCTGCCTTTGGGGTTCTTGAGGGAAGAAAAGCTTTTGCAGACAAGTTGCTCCTGGGCTGCTGTTCACAGACACCTTTACACCAACTTGCTTGGCTGAGCTGACAGCAGGCACAACTTCCCCCCTCTCTTTTTAATTGATAGATTGTTCAGCTGCCAGTCCTTTAAGGGACCAAAATTCACCAAGTAAATATAGTCAAGGGAAGAGCTATACCTCAGGTATTTAACAGAAAGATAGCACATATTTCCAGTGAGATTCAGAGTTAATAATGCAATTTAATTGTTGATCGCTCTTTGGAGATAATTATAACTGATTCACCTCTGCCTTGCACTTGAAGCTGTCCTTTACACCTAACTCAAGGTGGGATTAAGAGTATGGGATGGATGTGTTGGCCCCTCCAGCCCACACTCCCACACTCTCACAGCATGAGGACCTCACCAGGACCTGGAGATGGGCTTCAGCATCCTCCTTTCACCACTCTGTGCTCTCTCATTGGCAGGAATCTCCAAAACCTGGCAGATATAAGCAGTTTTCTGTCTGCAAAACCTAGGCCTGATCCAAGTTCCCAGACTTTGCATTGGGTCTATGTCTTTTTACTGGTATAAAATTAACTGTGGAAGGAGAGGGGTATCTAAATGTTTTGTTCAGTGTTGTTCACAGCATTTTATCTATTAATGACCAACTTCTATTAGGTGCTAGGGAAACTAACCGAGAATAGAATGTAAAAATCAACTTAAAGGGCAAAATCAGCTGCTGGGGTGAGGGACTAGGGCAGGAGCCTGAAAACAGCGCTGGCTAGGAGGAAATCACCTAAAAAAGGTCCTTAGCAGACAGTTAAACTTGGCTTCTTTGGCTGGTTAATTCTGTAAGCCACCCATCCTCCCCGTGCATTAGGAGCAGTTATCCAGAAAAAAAATGGAATGATCTGTGATCTACCTGCAGGACACATTGCATTCCACTGCCTAGCCCACCACATGCACTGGTATTTGCATGTGCAGCTCGTAACTGGGAGCCCAAATGCTCAATGACACTTTTGTATGAATGACACCATGGGAAAAAAAAAAAATAAAATAAATTGTATCGCATTGTATTCCCAGCCATTGAGGGCTCTTTTGTTTAGTTTGATAATATTACATGTTTAATAAAACACTGTTGAATTTTGATTGCATCTTGTGAGCACAGTCCTTTATCCTTTCGCCAGCTGGCTGATACAAAAGCTTATTTTCTTTTTAAAGACATTTTAATTCCCAATCTCCATCTCTCACTCCCCGGATGAGTGGGAGCTGGGGGCGTGAAGAAGGCACAAAGCCCAGCCTAACACTGACCCCTTTCGGCCAGGCGCCGGGCGGGGTCAGCCTGGGATGCCCCTGGGACAAAAGGGGGGCACACCAGGAACCAGACGGATGCAGGTGGGAGTGGGAGGGCGTTGCTTGGGTTATTTATGCCTCTGCATGAGTAACAATGAGCAGGCTCAACGCTCAGCTAATTGCTTTGCATCAGCGTGAGAGCAAGAAGAAACGCACACTGCACATACGGCCTCAGCTTTTCCTTGGGCTTTTTTACCCTCCAGTGGAAGCGATCAACGAGTTCACCTTGCATTAGGGCTGCATCGATCAGAGCTGATTAAATCCCAAACCGTGAACAATTTCATAAACTCTCCTTCATGATCAATTTAGGTGGAAAGTCCCCATTTTCAGTGCTTCAAGATGCTCAGGCTGTTTCCAGCGGCTCCTTCAGCATCTGACGAGTTGATGTCTAAGCCATGGACACCTCCTGCACATCCAGCTACCAGCACCTCCCTGAAGCCATGTCTATAACCAAACAGTAAATTAACTTGTGCAGAGGCACAGGCCCTCAAACTCTACCAGATACACCATAAGAAAGGTTGAATTCATTCTGGTACCCTTTGGGGTTGGGCCAGTGGGGAATTATGAACCAGCCCAAGCCCAGCCTTCTCAAATCAAGAGAGTTCAACAACATAGGCAGGATCACATCCCAGGTACCTAATTTCCTAATCAGACTTGGCCAAAACCCAAAGCTGTCCAGCTTGCAAACATGAGTAGACACTTCTTAGTTACAGGACCTCAAAAGGCTGCTGCTCCACAAATAACTCCTTCTTTCACCCTCACCAAAATCCCAGCAAGTCAAACACACACAAAGAGCTTCCACAGAAATTTTCCTGAGATATGAGAAAAAATTGGTGAAACCAGGGCCTTCTCCACTTTCAGCTCCACTCTGTCTCATCAGCCATGCATTCAAGGCCCACATCTAGTATTTCCTGAGGTGAGAAAATACAAGTTTGTCTTGTGTTAACATAATGGTGTCTTAAAAAATGTAGATTTGGAGGCAGAGATTATTTGTGGGGCTGTTGATATGTTGTTGCAATAGCAAAAGATGTACACAATATTTACACTATATTTGACCACATAAAACATGTCGTATACAGACACAATTTTTCATTAGATGAAAGAGAGCCAGAGGGCTCTTCATGCTGCCAGTGCTAGCGCTCCTGGTTTTTTCCCTTATTTTTTACCTTCAAGAACAAATACAGTTTTAAACCATCATTACTGTATTTGGAACAGTTAATATTTCATATCGTGACATCGCTGCTCAGAGGTAACAGGTTTAGTTGATTACTATTTGTTTATAGTGCTGGAGAAACCTGCAATCATAGAGAACATAAAAGGATTGCAATTAGATCTATTGGTTGAGAGCTGCACTTCTCTGACCCACTGTAAAGTGCTTAGCACTATCAAAGAGATAATGCCTACTTGCAGCTGGCACATCTGTACATAATAACATGGGCTACATTGACACAGCCACTAAAGACTGCCACTACCCTCTTTAACTAGCAGCAGAAAACAGATCATGCTTTTAAAGAGCGTATCAACAAAACCGCTTCCACGCGCCGCCGGAATTAGCGCGCTCACCGCTACGAGCAGCTTTTCCTTTTTGCTCCTGCATCTTCACAGAATCCTGATGGAGACTTGAAACAAAAGGCCAGGGACACATCCAGGTTTGGCATGGTGGGGCTTCGTTTGCGGCAGGTGTGAATTCAGCCCTCCTGACTCCCTGTGAAGCATTTCCCCAAGAAGGTAAATCCTTGCACTAGGATGCCTAAGGAAAGCTGCTTTGTTGTCAGGGGGTGGGCAAAGCAGGGCTGATCTGTTGAAGTCACAGAGACTTCAACCCTTGACAATTTTTATTTTAATGGAGACTCAGCAATTGCTTTACCCTTACATATGAATTCAAATGTTACTCAAGTGTAAGACACGCTTTTGGACACACTTAAATATTTTCTCTTATCATGGCCTGAATTTGCTGAGCATCATGCATTTAACATTTCCTGGTTCATCCTCTCCTCCTCCATTCACAGATTTTTTTTTTTTTTAATTGTAATTTCATTTTATAGAAGACTTCTCAGCCTTTCCCCTGCTGTATTTACCATCCCAAGGAGGACCATGTTTTTGGGACATAACTTTATTTACTAATTTCAAGGTCCAGTTGGTCAGGGCTTTGAGCAAATGCTCCTCAAGTGGACACATAACCCATCACAGAGGGGTTCCTTAGTTGCCACAACACCAAGTCAAGCAGACATTTCAACCAACTGTAAAGTGATTCATGTAAAATTGGTATAAAAGACTGCACACAATAAAGGAAAAAGTTCCGTAAAACCTGAGGAGTTCATCACCTTATTCTAAGACCAAGGGTAATAGCATAACACACTGAAAAAAGGGATTGCACAACTATATGGCTGAAGAGAAGATTCCACATCATCTTACGACAGAAGTAAAGGGCTCCCACTGCAAGGAAAATTCAAAATTTTCAGGAGAAATTGACTTGGGGGGGGAAAAGAAGTGTTTGGATTTGACCTCCTCGAAATATTGGCTGGGATATGGTCAACAGCTTTCATTTTTATCCAATTTAAGGTGGTATTTTCCCCAGTTTACTAAACTCAATTTATATATTACAATGTAATTTACAGATAGTGAAAATATTTTTACTATTATTGCATTGTTATACTTTCATGTTGGGCCAAATTAGTTTGCTGTGACTATTTTGTTATGACTGAAAGACCCAAAAGCTGTGGAGAATTATACTTTCAAGTTATAATATGCAACAAATCTTCCAGTGGTGTAAGTGAGAACAAATCCAGGTCTTTTTTCTCTGAATTAAGAGCTAGCAAGTACACCAGAGCTACTTTAGGGCATGAGTGCTATGGGCTGTATCATGCTCTGTGCTCCACCATGATGGGAGCTGGAGAATCTTCTTGCTGGCATCTTGATGCAGCTTTGAAATGGAATTAATTCCCAGCTCTCTCTAACCCACCCCATTTTCAGACACCAGGAGCTTTAAAGGAAGGAAGCAATAAACTTATTTAAGTTATAAACTTATTTAAACTTATTTAAGTTTATTTATATATTTAAAACTCCCGTCCCTAAAACTCCCATCAGTTTTAGAGATTGGATTCTAATCACTCACACAATTTAAATTTAAGCTCTGGAAATATGATACTTTTCTTAAAAGTCATAACTTCTGGAGTCCTGTGACTACAAACAAGTTCAAATTTTTAATTGCAGTTGTTGCTCATCCTCATTCTTTTCATTCCATTCATTCCTTTCAGGACTGAAAGGAAAATATTGATAATAAATCCTAGAAAGGCCAACAAACAAAACTGATATAAAATAATCCAATTTTGTCACTTTTTCACTGGGACAGCCCCACCAGACTCATTCTGGCCCAACCTGGCCCTTGGTGAGACTGAAGCAGACAAGAGCTAGAGTTTCATGGTTTGCACAAGGACACAGCCAAGGGTTTTTTTTTGCTTTGCCTCTCACTTGTGCCACCCCAACACACAAAGAAAAGCCAGGGCCATTATTGAGTAGATCATTTGTATTCCTTCCTCTGCTCCCCCTTATCTCTGTGCTGGATAAAAGTACATGTGGGATCCTGTCATTCAGAATGTGTTGTTAGGATGCAAACACCAGCTTGATTGCAACACAGAAATACCACTCCCCACCAGAGTAAGGATTCACTGCAGAAACCATTGGGTCTGGGTTTGTTTATGCTGCAGCACTCCAATAAGTGGAGCAGCTGAGTGTTTATCCTACTGCAAGGAAATTCATGTTGGTATTTGTAATAAATGGTTTAGACTTTAAGGGATAAAAACAATTTTAAAATCTCTGGAAGAAAGGAAGGGAGAAATAGGAAAATATCTCAGCGAAGTTTTTCTGCATGCTTTTGCATTTTCCTTCTGCTTCCTTCTCCTGGGGGGTCCAGGCATTGCTGCATCCTCAGCTACTGGTGCAGGATGTACCCATTCCCAGAGCAATCCCAGCCTCACCCACCACCTCAACAAAGCCCAGAAGGATGAGGAACAAATGCAAACACAGGACAGGAGTCACAAAGTCCATCAATATCCCACACATTTCATTTCTGTGCTGTTCCAGGTCTCGAGGATAAGTTCTCTGTAAATTGCAGAGTTAAATTCCCATTCACAGATACATAAGCAAAAATCCCACCTAATTTCAAGCCATTTGCACTGTTCACGAATGTCTGAAAATGAGCCTTTGCTCAATAGCATGCTTGGCAGGTTTCAAAAAATAAGGAAAAGAGCTAAATTTCTAATACATTTGAAGCACATCAGCTCTAGTTGCACAATATCATAAGCATCCAAACCCTTGAGCCTGCATGGCTTTGTACCTGGGAGTTTGAAAAATGCAGCCTGAACGCCTGACATGGGCATTTGGCATTTCTCGCGAGGATGAATTGCTTCAAAATTGGCTACCTGAGGTCTAAGCAATGAGACATGGTAATGATGCTGAAATGATGGTGGAAGGAGGGAATCTGTTAATGGCACTGGAGTGGGAACAATATTATTATTCTCATTGTTTCGATATCACCAGCACGTTATCCACAAAATAATGGAATATAATGAAGCGATTTATCCTCTGCAGACACATATTTTATAAAGGCTCAGAAAGAAAGGACAGACTTCTAAATTGCCTTGGCTATTCAAATTTAGACCAACACAAAACACACTAGAAATGACAGGAATTTTTACCCACTCTGAGAAGACAGTGAGGATGCCAACAGATCCTACAAAAGGATTTGGGCCCTTCCCTTGTTAACTTCTTCAGCAGAGTTCACTTCTTCACAATACACATGAGCTTCCTTTGGACAAAACACCTGATTGTTCTTTCTCTTAAATCATGGAAAGATGGATTTTACTATAAATGCAAAACCCATGGATACACAACTAACTCAAACTCGCTATCTGAGAGAGTGACTCTGCAAGCTGTCCTCCAGAACCATATTTTTTAGCCCCGAATTCTGCACCACCTGTACCACTCTTAGTCCCTCATCCAACACTAATTTCAGCTGCCAAAGCATTGTTTAAATTCATGCCAGCACCGATGTCTGCTGTAGCTGTGGGACCTCACTTTGCTATTGAAGGAAGGATTATTGAAGGATGGATTTACTGGCTTTCTCCAATGGGACCTCAGTTTGGAGGAATCTCCTCTATGAAAATCGAAACCACAGGTTGCAAATGCCTCTGGGCAAGCCATGCCTGGTTTGCAAAGAGCCCTTGTGTTTCTTCAACATGCCAAAGGGATAAAATCCAGCCTAAGGAGCACATTACCTTGAAGACGAAAACTGTAGCCAGGCACTTTGAAAAGCACGTGCATGTGTACTATAGAGAGATGGTATCAGCAGGTTATAGATTCCCTAATTCATAGAGTATCAAAGATCAATGAATTACTTAAAAGAAAGCTATTTGCTGCCACTCTGATGGAGTTTCCCATCCTAGATTTTATTCACTAGTTTTCAGAAGGCTATAAAGTTCTTTCCCTTTTTCTTTCCATCTTTCCTTTTCTTTTTTTTTTTTTTCTTTTTTTAAAGTGGTAGGAGATATTCATTTAAATGAAAGAAGAGCCATGACTTTTTTCCATTGGTAATCTGGTCCATGTGTTCCCTGCAACTGAGCGTTTTCCGAAGGGCCTGACTGTCTGGGTTAATTGTTTAATGCTTTTAGTTAGAATTAAACTTTGCACCTGCTCTGACAGTGATAAATTAAATGTGCTCCTTTTCCAATACTGTTGCCCTCTTTAAGTAGAGACCAAGAAGTGTATCTCCCTTCTTTCCCAGCATTTGAGGAATCTGTGCTACACTTGAGTGTAAACCAGTATAATTTGTCACTAGAGCTAGCGCCAATTAAATTGATTGCGTTGGACTGAACTTTAGGACCTCTAATGCAAGCACTAAGGGAAAAATGGGCTTTTTTTCTGCCCATTTCCCCATGTGGCACTTAGACATAGCTCAACAGTGGAAGGCTTTCAAGGTTCAAAAGGGTTTTATTTTCAAAAGAAATGGGCATTGATCAGTTGCATTTAAAGGCAAAGATAATTCCAGAGCTTGAAGGCTGGATTTGTGTTTAAGGTCTAAATCTCTTTCTTTAACCTTGGGGGGCCAGTATAACATAAAAGCCACAAAGAGATTAAGATTACAAAGGGTTTGCAAGTGTAAATGATGCAGTGGTATTCTTCAAACACAACGCGGCCTGCTTCACCACCATGGCCAGGGTCAGCATTTGATCTGTTGATTTTACACCTGTAAAAACAACTCGTGTTTATTTGTCACTTCGGCGTTATCTTGGCAAATGTTTGGGCGAGAGCACTCCGGCGCTGAACTTGCTCACGCCAGGGAGTTCAAGCTCGCCTGCTTAAAGCTGATTGAAAAGTAAACACTCTAAAGGTCAGCCTGGCAGAGACAATACAAAAAGCCTTTTTCTTTGTCAGTGTAACGCAGCCCACGTGAAGGGTCGGAGCAGGACGTGCTGCTGTAGTCTTAAGTCAAGACGTAGGGTCTGAATGCCTCGGGAGCTCACTGGAGAGCGGGGAAGGCGCTCATTCATTATGCAGCCCCCAAAGGCCACCTGCCTGGCACGACGATGCCTGTGCCAGCTGTAAATATGCAGCAAGGAATTACTCTTTGTATCTCCAACTCTGTGGAGAATTCCCCCACTCACAGCCCTGACATATCCCAGCCAGGGCAAGGCATCCACCGAGGTCAAGGCTGTAGCGGCAGCAACCGCAGAGGAGCTCTCCTTGGTGTGGTGCCTTTCCATGGCTGGTGCGACAGCAGAGATACGTCAAAAAGTACCATTTTTAAGCAGCAATTCAGAAACATGCACTTATTCACATCCCCTTTTTGAAAGGGGGTTGGCCATTAGTCTATGCAAGCTGACCAGAACCTTTCCGTTTGGGACCACAATCTCTTTCCTACAGTCTGGGTCAGGTCCATCAACTGCGCGAGGCATCCTCGCTTGTAAAGGGACAAGCTGAAGAACTTGTCACTTCCCAGGCATGCTGAAGGGAAGCCCATGCCTCCCAAGAACTCTCTTCTTTGCTCACAGAGGAAAAAAGTACCAAAGACTGCACTATGCACCTGGGATCATAATTTTGCTGCATGAAAGGGATGAATCTCAAAGAAAATAATTTCTAGGATGGAGCTGGACAAGTGATGGACCACAGGTCAGATTTATGCAGCATCATGTTAGACAAGGAAACCGTCCAGTGTTTTGAGATGATGTTTAAGATCCCTTCCAACCCAAACAATTCTGTGCTTCTCCGATTGGCATTAGATGAATTTGCACCTCCATATGTCCATGGAATGGGTACATAAAATGGTTCTACACATACATAAATAATTGCACATGTGTATACACTGGCAGGTGCACAGGGGGATTGACAACTGGTGTCACTTCTGTATGGACTCTCACCAGACCACCCCAACCAGACCCTGTTCCTTGAGACAACTGTATTTTTGCTTTCCAAGTTTAAGTGAAGTTCAGACACCACCCAGTCAAGGCCCTGACCTTCATGGTTGGTGACAGGCACAAACAAACAGCTGCCCACACGTGTAGGCTGTGCATAGCTCCCCAGCACAGCATTGCCTTCAGCTCACAGCACAGGAGACGCAGCCACAGACCTACATGAAAATTAACAACCCCTAATCAGAACTCATCAGCTGAGCACAGGCACCCAGAGCTGGGTGCAGGTGCCCACAGACACATAATGTGGGGACAGTGGGTATATAGATGTGGTATATAGACAGTGGGCACATAGATGTATGAGGATCTATAGATCAGATGCCACTTGCTCCAGTGCATGATCAGGCTGTGAAACATCTCTGCTACCCAAAAAGAGAAACAAGAAGTACCTATTTCAAAGCCAACAGGCTTTTTTTTTTTTCTTCCTTTTTGTTTTTTTGAGAGACTTTTTAAAAACTCTGCAAAAGAAAGTAAGTGTTGAACCAAGGTAAACTGCACTTGAAGCCCACTCACAGGACAACTCATCAGCTCACCTCGTACTGAAACCATGCAGTGTTCTGAAACTAGAAATCAAGAAGTCATGCCAGGGACCTCCAGCTAGAAAGAAATTTACCAGCTGGAAAGAGTGCAGTGTGGCTGACCAGCACACTTGTGCTCCTCGGGGAAGGGAGCAAAGGAAGGGCACAAAGGCCAGTATCATTCCCCAGGCTGGAAATTTAAGACATGCAAAGCCTATTGCAGTTTTGCTGCTATTTTCAAAAGTGTGAGTTGTTTCAACAGAAGCCTAATCTGTGTATGTCTGGAATAGGAATGAATGGATTAGCCTTTCAAACCCTTCAAGATCAGGTCAAGATCGTTCAAGCGAACCACAGCTACAGTAAAGTTGAATTCTGCATCCAGCAACTTGTATCACAAACAGAGCATTGCTTATTGTAAAAAGTGCCCAGCGTCCCTGTGCTGCTTTGAGGAGCCTTTTGAGGATGACTAAGAATGGAAAAGATTAGTAAACAGTAATGTGTGTACCCAGACACACACCAGGCATTAGTCATCGAGCGCTTTACCTGCACCGACTGGCCAGGGACGCCTCCAGGCATTGTTTGAAAGTCCTCTCCTGATTACAGCCCAACAATGGCATTGTTTGGGTGGAACTGCAGGTATTTATGTTGGGCATTCAGCTTTTCCACTGTTCCTTGATTGGTTCTTTTCAACTGAGTCCCATTAAATTAAAGTTCCTTCGCCAAGCGTATTAAAGTAACACCTGAGAATTTTTCATAAGCATTACTTGACCCAGCTGGTGCATTTTCATGTTTGAAAATGATTTTCACTCACAATGGGAATGGTTTCTTCTATTGTCAGGGAGTTGCTTTTGTTTCATTTGATGTCACTAACCAGACCAAACCTCAAGTGCCATGAAGATATTTGGCAGAGGTTCTCCAGATAGTGTATTTCTTAGGAGGGGTTATTGTGAAAAATAGCCCTAATCTGAGTCAGGCAGAGAGACTGGGAATCTGGGTCACCCTCTGCTCACTTGAGCCCCCAGACCATCAAGCAGTGAAGGCCAGAGTTGCCATACCCCCCAAAATCAGTAAAAAACAGAGTTCCCATCGGAGCCTCTTTCTCCAGAGGTTCAGTGACAGGAGAGCAGCATTTCTATACTTAAAAAATACAATTTATATTTTTGACTGAAAGAGAAAGGTCATTGCAAACAGCAAAGGAGCTGGAGGGGAACTTTCCAAATGCATCAGAAAAATGTTTTCCATGGATGAAGATGGTAAAGTCACTAAAGCCTGTGGAACATAATCACTTCTAGAATCTGAGGCTGGTTGTGTTCCTCACCTTGGGGACAAACGTTGCTTTCTTATGTGTCTATAACACACAGGCTTCTGAAAATGTGCAAAGGTCTATATCCATGAGTAAGCAAAGCATCAACCACTTTGGGAAATTCATTGCCTGCTGCTGTGGACAATCACCTCCCTGTCTCCACCACCATCTCCTGCTGCCTTCCTCCTAATGCAAGCAAACCCCAAACCCCTGTGTCTCTCCATACTTCACTAAATCCAGTCTCATCCCACATACTTGCCTGCAACAAACCATTCATTTTGCCATATATCCCTCCTAAATCCTGTCATTTTTCCATGAGGAACAAATTAGACTACAGCACATTTCCATTACTTGTGGCTGAGTCACGACAGCCTTTCTCTCACACTGCATTGCATCTTCCACCATCCCTTGGATCCAGTAGATGCTGGACCTCCAAGACCCTGCCCCAAAACATCTCAGATCCACCAAATAGCACAAAATCAAGAGGAAGCAGAGACCACAGAAGTGATCTCCATTTTCTTGAAGGATCACCCATGGGTCAAATATCCGTCAGTATCTAGTATATAGTTAAGCAAATCACATTAGATGCACTAGAGAGATTCACACAAGATTTTTTTTTTCTTTTCCTAGCAGAGAATTAGCAGTGGGAAAGAGCCACCCTCATCCTCTGTCATGTTCATTTTACATAGAGGCTTTCATGAGAACATAATTGCTGATATATTAATTGAGTGGGAAATGTTCTAAAACCTAGAAAAAGGTTGTAATGTTAACATAAAAAAAAAAAAAACCTCTGTCTTGTGTTCTGCATAAAAAACCCATATTTTGAAATGCTAACAACAGTCATGAGCAAAGCTGATGAGACCAGCAAATATCTCCTAGGAATGTTCATTGAAATTTTGTTTTGTCAGTTTACACTGACTTTGTGTCACCCTTGTTGTTTCCCTTGACTATCCCAATGCCAGAAGGTACCATCAGGGATTGTACCAAAACAGAGAACCTTTCAAGCAAATGTGAGGCACACTCACAGAAAGTTAAAATTCCACACTGTAGTTTCCATGTTGGCCATTAAAACCAGTCTGAAAGAGCTCTATTCCTCCAACCAAACAGAAAAACTCCATGTGCCCTATCCAGCTTTGAAGACAACCTGCATTTTGGTTTGACTCCATATGCAAACCTGAACTACTTACTAATACAGCAATGGAACTAACTGATAAATCATTTCAAAGAAATAATTCATCTGACAAAGTTTCTATCCTGCCAATAACTGTGAACAGAAAAGAGGCAAACAAGACTAGGACATGATGATGAATTATTTGTTGATCTCTTGCAGTGAAAGGATGTAACTCTGGAGCCAAGGGGTGTTTTCCAGGCCCAGCCATGGCTCCAGACAGGGAGCAGGACACCTGCATAGCAGTGCCCACTATCAGCTCCTCACACTGCCAGAGTCAATATAGAAAAAACAGAAGGGGAGGACCAACATCAGTGTCTGAGATGATGTCCATGGCATGCTGAGGAAGGGAGATCACACTAAAGCTAAAGTCTACCTCAATTTCTTCTGTTCCAGTTTAGAGCCTTGACCAGGAGGAACCACACCTTCTCCTCCATCTGATATGTGATCATCTATTACACTCCACACCCATCATCCTACATCTGCCCTGTTTTTAACTGAATAAGCTACTATCAGAGACAAGTCTGGAGAGAGGGACCCCTACACCCCTACCCCAGGAAAAATGATGGGTAGAAAGAAACATCCTGAGAGGCATTTTTGAACTGCCACATGAAATGACAGGCTTTGTTTAACCCAAATCTCAGTCCATGCTGTGGCACAAGTCATTCCACGCAGCATTCCTGCCTTGAAAGAGTAATCTCAGCAAAGCCACAACTAATGCAAAACCTCTCTGCCTGTCTTGGGGCGAGTGAGCAGTTGACTGAGATTTCTCCTGTTGTCTTTGCCTTGATTGCAAATGAAAGATGTGGTAAGAAAAGTGATTATGCTTAAATTCAAGTGGCTGAACTTGTTGGTGGGGTGGGGTTTTTTTTCCCAACTCTCTTCCTTTTTAAAAAGACATCCCCTAGACAGCTGAGCTAATAGAGTCCAACATCTTTGATGATAGTGATGCTAACACTAGAAACAAATTATAGTGTTCAGAAAATTTGAAAGACTGAAAAGAAATGCAGAACGTGTAACACCAAATTTGCCTGTCAAGTACTTTTTTTTTCTTATTACTGCTTGTTTCATTTTATTTTATTCTTAAAACTGATGTTTTTGTAGCTATCTGACTCCCCATTGGAAATTCCAGGCTTGGAGAATACTGATTTGCAACTTCAATCAACGCCTGACAAATACAGTTCCCACTAAGTGAGAGCTGATCCATAACAGGTATTTCAAATTTTCAGAAGTCACAACATATCACCCTAAAGCAAAGCATTTCATTCACAGGACACACTTTTCTGAAACCAGCAAATACTTTTAATTTCATTTTTTTTAAAAAGCATTAAGCCAACTTCATATTTTGACTGTAAGTAGCCACGTGCTCACACTGCCAGCATCACCTGGCTGAGCTACTCAGGATTCAGCAGAAATTCCCTTAAACAAAACCAGCTGAGAGTTTGGCTGAACATTCCAACAGAACTCTGACTCTCCACTTTTTTTCTGTATTATTTTCTCAGAAAAAAGAACCCAAAACCTGGCAGGTCCAAGCTTTCCTGCTCCACCAGATGACCAGTTACAAGCTGCCTTTTCCCCTTGAAGATGGTGGAGGGAAAGACCACCCACCTCCTCAGCAGGTGTAAGGCATGCAGTAACGTGTGCCCAGATAACAAAAGCAGGGCAAGATCCAGGAGTTATGGATGTTGCCTGCTGGATTTTCCTTTGTGCAGTGGCATCTGCGTGGGAAAGGACTGCTCAGAAAATGTGCACCTGGAGAGGCACCTTGGCAAAGATGTCACCAAAGAGGAGAAAGAAACACTGTGGGACGCGGGTTCATCGTGCCCTGAGGTAGGACAGAGGTTGTCCCACAAAAGCTCCACTGTTCTTAAAAGAAATAATACTGCCATGAGTGAGAGAATAGAAATAGGTGATCTTTAAGGTCCCTTCTAACCCAAAACATTCTGTGACTCTATACTGCTTTGTCTAGGTTTGAATCAGCAGAAATACTCTTTCTGCATTGAAGAAGTTATAATAGAACCTGGAAAGTTTATTTTATCTTGGTTTCACTTCATTGACACTCTGAGTGTCTAATGCAGGCCTGCCCTCCAACAGTGTGATGGAAACAGTGCATAAATGAGAATTTCTGAGAAGAGGCATTAACAAGAATTGGCTGAGCCCTTCTAAATGTAGCCACAAATTACACCAAATTTAACAAAATGATACAGGGAGAATCAGGTGATCTCCTGGTTTTACACAGCTCTATCTTCAGTTCTCTGAGTCTGTGTCAGTTTCTCACATCCTAAATTTCACATTTGCTTTCAAGTTCAAAAACAGAGCGTAACTCAGCCCAAACAAGAGCACTTCCACCTGACTGTCTAATTCAGGCCAGATTAGCTTAAGAGCTCAGCCCAGGTTCATCAAAAGGTTTGCAAAACCTCCACAAACCTGGACTGAGCTGGGGTGTGTAATGGGTTTCAGCTGCAACGACTTTCTCCCAGTTTGGGGTTTGCTCACTGAAGTTTTCCCACAGTCCCCATTAGGGCTCAGATGGGAACTGCTGCTCCCCACCCACCTCTCTTATCTCTGCATCTCACAACTAATATTATTAAGCTAATGCATTTGCTTTGCTCTTCAGCCATGGGAAACAATCCTCCACCTGTCCCTTTGATTTTAGTATTGAACATGAGAACACAAACCTACATTTGAGGGTTGGAGCATATTGTATGACATTAACCTCAACCAGGACAGTCTCATGGATAAAAAAGGATATTTTTAGACCACATAGAACACTAAAACTTTTTATAGCATGAGATAATTTGGTGTTTGATATTCACATTTAGCCTAAAGGTGCCTGGAACTTGGTAAGTTCACAACAGCGGTAAGAGTTGGTTTCACCTTTGGATCCTGGGTCTGTACACTCCCTTAAGCACCTCTTTAAGGATAACTGTGCTTGGTGAGATTATACTCTATCTCATCTCTACCTCCCTGAGGGTGGGTGGTGCCACAGAGCAACAGAGAGAAATTAAGCCTGAGCAGAGCTGGCAGGAATTCCCAATTTTCATTCCGGTAGCCAGGCAAGTTCATTTGGTGCTGCTCAGGGGGCTCAATGCAGCCATTTGGCACAGTGACCCTGTGGGGTTACCAAGGTGCCCTTCATGCCCATGTTCTTCATGGTTACCAACACAAAATTTAACCCAACACACCCAGTGACACCAAAAGTGACACCAGCAGACCTGCAAATGGGTTTGAGCAACAGGAATCCACTGCAGGTTAAAAAAAATGCACTAGAATTTGGGGATGTATAAGACCACTCAGCCTTCCTTCCCTCCCTGGGCTGGCTTTTTGCTAGCAACAGACACCAAAAGCAGCAAAAACTTAGTTGGGTTACTACTTGTTCTAAGAAAAGTGTCTGGAACAGCAAATTAGGAATTAGGGGAAGGTTGCACAACAGGAATGGAAAAAGAACAGATTCAAGTCAAACCACAATCCAATAAAGAATTACCCACTTCAGCAAATGATGTTGACTTGAGTAATTGCTAAAAACCCTCAAGTAATAATTCTTCCTGACGCTATTTTTTTAATTTGGTGGTGATTGCTCTGGGAATGGTTACACTTTTACTGAGATCAACATTCAAAAATCATCTTGGGTCTCTGCTGCAGTGTGCAAGAGGCATCACCAGCCCTTCTGACTCCCGAAAAGGCCATGGGGTTCTGTCCATGGCTTCGCTGTAGACCACAGACCTAAAGTCTTTCAAAGGCAGCCAACATCCCACCTGGCTCTTTCCAGCTCTGGCAGCCACATCCCCAAGGTCCTTTGGGAAAAAAAGTCAAGTCCTGTGGTCTTTGCAGGTCAAGTGAAAACCCAAAGACAACACCTTGTCCTCCCACCAGGACATCACATGATATTTCTATAGAGCTTAAGAAAGACAAAATTATCCAGGATAATCAGTTTTAAGAGTCTGAATCAAAGCCTTTTCTTCATCTTTCTATTCACCAAGTTTAAATCAAGCTATAAAATAGGGAATAAAACTTTTTTCTCAGGAAATCAGAGGTTGTACTCCTAGTGTTTCCCAGACTTTTACGATAGAATTATTCTTCCTCACAGGGAAAGGAAGAGCATATCTATATTACTTTTCTGCAACAGATTTCCACAGGTCCACTTAAAAAAGATGCCACAAATTATCATGGGACTTGCTTAAGAACTTTAAATCAAACCAATTTTTTCAGTGGAAAAAGATGTTCCTGCAAAACCAAAATTTTCCAGGAGAAAGTATTGATTTTTTTTCTGGGAATGTTCACATTACTACCAGGAAACTGAGTTTTCTTCCGAGCCTGTTTAAACTTAATCAGAAATATTCAAATGGTCAGAATGACCCTGAAGGGTTCTGCATTGCCAGAGCCTTTCCCATGGCAGGACTTGTCTTGCTCCGAGCTCTATCCCAGACTCCAGACTATGGATGTCACCATAGAGCACGAGTCTCTGAGCAGCATTTGGGGTCTATCAGAGGGAATGTAAAAATGCCAGCACAAATGGCTTTTTTAAAACTTTTTTTTTCATTTGTTATTAAATTCAAATTTGCATAACTTCTTCTGGAACAAGAAGTGCTGAATCTGTAAAATTTAAGGCTGGCCATTTCTGTGAGGTGGCCATTCCCATTTTTGTTCAATCAAGTCTTAGGTCTTTCTACTTTTTTTCTTTCCCCCTAAGGTTTTTTCATACTTTCCAAATGCCCATTTTGTCAGCTCTTTATTTTTTTATTATGCTTTTGGAGGTGAATAGTTCTATTCCACAGATTCTGGTCAGGCTGGGGGACAGATTTGGAATGCCTGCTTCTCCTTCTTACCTTTGCAAACTTTCTGGGCTGTTTGCACTCAGAGAATCACAGAGCAGTTTGGCTGTACTTAACTAGGCACAAGAAATATGAAAATGTTCAAACAAAAGGGCTGGAGCCAGTAAAAAAACAAACCCATGCATGGTTCCTGCAGTGCAGAAACTCTAAATATTTCTGGCAGAATCCAGCTATTTATGCTTATTCTCTACTTTACTTGTTTTTACTTTTGTTCAGTAAAGTAGAGCCCAGACTAAATAGAGGAACAATTAGACCTGGAAAATATTTAAACTATTTATTTATCTGCTATTTGGCCAACCTGAATGTTTAACATCAGATATTTTTAGCTGGAATCTCTTTTTTTCTTCCCTCCCTTGTGCATCCCACGCACTTTAGTGGTGGAATTTCAGGGATCCATGGTCTTTTTCTGGAGGAGGGAGACTGACACAATACTTGGGGCAAGGTGAAACACTGGAACCTTCTCAGCACAGATGCAAGTCAGAGGCAGCAGAAGCTGGGTTTCAGTGAGATATGTAAATAAATATGTTAAATATGCTAAATATCATCTACAAAATTACAGCCAAACAAGTCAGGTCACTCCCTCTGATGTCACCGCACTCGAGACCCTTTCTTGGGAAATTTAGCTGTGCTTTTAGGATTTCTAGAATAGCCCAAAGTTCTGGGTGTTGCAGCAGGATTTTAAGAAAGGCCCAGGGTTTAGCACTCTGTTGGAAATCAGGTGGGAGTTCCCAGTGGTTCTCAATGCCCTTGGCTGGGAGCCATCTGCAGCATGGGGCCAGGATGCCCAGGGAGATACTTCTGCAAAATCACCAGCAGTTCATAGAATAGTTCTCCCTCTTGACCTGCTTGTGGTCCCAGAGCTGCTGGAAAGGACTGTGGCACAAATGTGGGAGCACAGCCAACACCTCTCCAACCAGCTCCCCTCCCTCTACAGGCACAGAAGGGAGAATGCTGTTGAATATGTTAAAAGGCAAAAAAAAAGATTGCTAAAAATGCAAATGGTTTTCAAGCTGTATAAATGTGAAATAAGATCCTCATTCTGTGTTAAGCTGCCTGGACTTAGGGATAAAGTCCTTTAAACAGAGCAAACTCACCTGTCAAACCAGCTCACTGGGAGCCCTATCTGCCTGTAACATCTCAGGATATCTGGCTACCTCAGACCTGCACCAAAAAGCTTTCCTAAAAACTCCCCAAGAGCTTCAAAATCTCCAGGGTTTGCAGTCCTGGCAGAACTTTGCAAACACATCTTGAATTAAAAGTTGAGTATAATGTAGTAGCTGACCTACTCAGATCCTTTTTTTTTTTCTTTTCCCTCTTTTCTCTTTTCCTATTTCCTTTGCTTCATAAAAACAAACTTTAAGACACTGTTTGAAATTACCCACAAGTCAAATAGGACTGAACTCAGCCATGAGTTCATTGTGTCACAGGACTGAGGATTTTTCTGAATGAAGAAAAATTATCACTGCACAGAAATCAAACAAATCTATCACTTCTTTATGTGTCTAAGAAAATAATCAGCTGTCAACAAACAAAAAGATCTTCTTCAAGAACTGATGGCAACTTGTGTCCAGAAGTTCATCCAAGTATTCATACAACTTTTGCTTTGTGGAGAAATAACACAAAACTAACTCTTCCTGCCCATTCCCACCTTTCCCTGCCCTTTTCCTCCCCAGTCTGTTCGATGCTGCCAACCCCTGCACCACCATTTGCTCTAGCTTTGAAAGGATGAAAGTGTTTTCAAGTTACAGAGACACTCCTGAATAAATTCTCCCTTGGGAAATAAACGCCATGAGCACCACTCCATGTCACAGGTGGTTTATGTGCTGCACGTGGAGCCAGGTGGAGCCCAGGCCCACGCAGATCTGCTGTGCAAAGCCAGCCCAGGTAAAATCAACAGGGGGAAAGAAAAAAAAAAAAAAGAGAGAATTATAGCAGATTCTGCTTGGAGTCAAACCCAGATAGATTAAAAAAAAAAAAAAAAAATCCCTCAGTTGAATAGATTTTGGGGCCAAGACCAGATGCTCATAAAACTTTGATAACGATGGGATGAAATATGCGTGTGGGGGCTGGTTTGGTAACGTTTCCTTCACATTCGCCCACTCCCTTCCTCTGCTGCCTCTTCCCAAACCAAAACATCCAAGTGGAGCTTTTCAACCCAGGGCAAGCTTCTGCCATCCTCCCACCTTCATTTGATTTATTTTTTAAGAATTTTGGGAAGCTTGGACCTGAGCTGGTCTCACCAAGTCCTGTGCCAAGTGTCTTCTCAGGACCACTCTGATACAAGTCAAGCTTGATGAACAGCAAACACAACCCACATGCAGAAACCAGGGGGGAGCTGGCAGTGTTGGTCCAAGAGCAAAATTTTTCCATAACACACAGTTCCTGGGGATATCTCTTTAGTCTACTGCTTCCCAGACTACAGCATCTCCTTTCACAGCTCCTGTTCTGCTGCACACACACATAATTAAGGCTCTGAGTGTCCTTCCTGCATCCCAGAATGCCAGGGCCACAGGAGGAATGATGTGCAATTTGGAAAGCTTTAATTTTTTTCCCTGATTCAGCAGCACCACATTCCCGGAGGCTTTGTGGAGGACACAATGTCCATCCTGGAGCAGTGCATGTCTCCCTGCTGCTACTGGCATCTCTCCTGTGATGGTTGGCACTGGAAGTGACCTCTAACACCAGCCTGAGGGAGTTTGGGTCCCCTGCTTTGAATGGCCTTTCTGCCATGACAAGGTTTTCCCCAAAACTTGGCCCAGGAACTCCAATCAGCACACTCAGCACACTCAGAAAGATCATCCTGGCTCCAGAGTTACACGAGCAGCTAAGTTCACACAGCAACATGAATTTTCCCCCCTCTATCCTTTAGACAAAGTAAAATCCAGACAGGGGAAATTGGGAAATGCCTAACGTTCAGCACAGTATCTGCCTTTCCCTTTCCATGGTTCAGAGCTATGGCTTTTGTTTTTAGATTTGGCAATTTTGACAGTTAAAAACACTTCTATCAATCGGGAGCAAAACCCAAAGATTTTTTTACTTTTTTTCCTTTTAAATTCAGTAAACTGAAAACCCTTGCAAATTGCTTCAGGCTGATGATATATTGATTTTCTAAAATAATACTGATTATTGCAATAAAATTGAAATCAATTTTCAAATGGAAGTGTTTTCAGGAGCAGTCAGTTTTAACAGCCTACACAACAGGCACGTGCTCACACCGTGGGACCCCCTGAGAAAGGAGTCAGCAGCAAAGATTTGCCATGTTCCTCCAAAGAAGCCAGGCTGGAATGGGATGCCCTGTACACACCAATGCTTGTGCATGGCTCCAGCAAGGCAGCATGGTCCTGTGGCCAAGCTGGAATAACCAAGGGAATCTGAACCAACTCTGCTCTGCATTGTGGCTGCAGATGCTCCACATCTCAGTGGTCCCAACAGCCGCTTCAGGTGGAAAGCATCTTTTAAGAGACTAAACTAAATACTCAGGAGTGAGCTGGAGAGCCAAATTTTCCCCTGCAATGGGTCCAGTGCCTATGCACTTCCCTGGGTGAATCTCCAAGAGTGTTGGTGGGATCTGGACATTCCCTCTCCCATGGCAGCACCGACCGCTGCACACCGGATCTGCCAATGGAAAGGTCACAAAGTAAATATTAGCCAAAGCAATCAAGAACGTCAAGTGGAAATTCCCTTGGGAACGTGTCCCCTTATACCCCAGAAATTCAGGTTGGCAACTTGTGACAGGTACAATCTGGCTCCCATATGTCTCGCGCGCGGAGCGGAGGAATGTGTATCCGTGCTCCTTCCATCACTATAACAACATGTCAAAAGAGCCACCTCTCAGCAGGGAGGCACACAGAAACACCACAGAAAAAGAAAAAAAATAATAATAAACCAACCCCAACCACACTGCACTTGGCATCAACCCTGGGAAACACACAGCCCTTGCAGAGCTGCACAGAGAGCAGGGTCTGCTCTCCCCGTGGCTTTGCCACTGCCGTGGCTCCCATGGGGCCTGGCAGGACCAACAGAGCTGGACCCCATTCCCAGCATCTCACTGCAAGCACCACTGAACACCCTTGTTTAGTCCTGTTTTACAAGGTTG